>CM065378.1:3680000-3712500 GCA_033060915.1 Euryodendron excelsum | reverse complement strand
TTGAACCATGAAAATAGCCCCCTACACATGAAAATAGGCTACATACATTTAAGGTTTTTGAGACCCACGGTACAGAAACCATCATTTTATGAGAATCCAACGGAAAGAGCTACGAGGCCAAGAGGAAAAACAATACAATCTCTATCTGGAACATGCTGTGGTGGGGCTCAGCTTCATCCTTATTCAACAACTCCGGCCTCCTCCTCTATTCTAACAAAATATTTGGTCCTTTGTAGGCCCATTGATATCGTTTATTCCCGACACATACATATGATATAACTGGATTTATCCCATCATATGTGGAAAAAATTGAAGTTTTCATCACATATTTCCATGATATCATAATACAATTCTAGATGTATTTATTTGTAGCATTAATTACATCGGTTAATACTTAGTTTGTTACAAAATTAGGGTTATTTTTATTTTCAAACTCAACTTGTTTAAGAATTCGTGTTTTGAAAATATAATTTTCTGCCCAGCATGAGTTTAGTAATTAAATTTAAAATAAATTAAAATTAAAAATATATATTTTAAAATAACTGTTATTTAGGCTTAAACTCATAATAGTTGAAAGAACATATTGCTAATTTTTTCATGCGAGAACAAAGTATTAGACTCTCCACAAGTTGTAAAACTTTATAAGCATCCTAAGTTTTAAGCTTGACTGTTAGAGTTAGGTAACGAGAAATTTATTTTTCATGAATTATTTAGTATTGACGTGAATAATTTATCTTTAATTAAATTAAAGAGTATAAATTAACTAAAAAAAATTAAAAATAGTAACAAGTTGTCCTTTTATCACAGTAGCCTACCCTTGGCATCTGATAAAGCGGTGTGTGGAAGGCCGTGGTGGGGATTCTTGCCACGTGTGAACGGATAAACTTCAATTCGGCGCTCGAAGCGGTCATCCTCCTCGCGAAACGCCATCAATCATGAAGCTGAGGACCAAATTTTTGACACGTGGCTGTGTTTTGGAAGGACCCTACACCCCCACTGAAATTAAATTTATAAGAAGGGAGATTATTTATTAGTTTATAATTTATATTTATAATTTTTTTAAAATGTGTTTAGATGAGTGGTTTAAAAATTAATCTATGTCTAATCATATTTTTTAAAAAAATTATTTTTAAATATTACTTTTTAAAAGTTACTTATAATTTATAACTTATAACTTATGGCTTATGAGTCAGTTTGTCAAACCCATATATATATATATATATATAATATATGCATAAACCAATTGCGCTAATCGAGTGTTCAAACCAGTTTGTATACACTTTAACTAATTTTAGAGTTTATACAGTCCTTCCGTCTACACAAATCAGATAATTACCAACTCAAAAGTTTTAAAAAAATTCTCGCACTTGGCAAGAGTCAAACTTTTAACCTCCCTTTAAGAAGTCACGAGTTTTGACCAACTGGACTAGCCTAGTTGGTTATATATAGAATATGATAAATTATAAACAAACTCCTTGAATTATGACTCACTATCACGATATCCCCGTAAACTCTAAAACGTAATAAGTTGATTTTCTGAACTATCAATTTATATCAATCAACCCCTCCTGTTAACAATTCATTATGAATTGATGAAAAATTATTATTTAGCTTATACAAGTTAACAAAAATGTAGTTTTATATCTAAATTAATCTTTTTTTGTTATAATAATTACTTAAAAACTGAAATGTACCTTGAAATGACATGTAAAGAACAAATTAAGGGCTATTTTAATCATTAAAGATTATTACAAAAAAATAATATAATTTATATATAAAATAAAATTTTTGTAAATATATGCAAGTTAAAGGATAATTTTTTATTTACTCTCCTAACTGATTGCTAATATATTATTAACAGAAGAGGTTAATTAATTCAAATTAATAGTTTAGAGGGTTAATTTGTTACATTTTAAAATTTCAAGAGCTACAGTAATATTGAATCAGGAGATGTGTTTCTAATTTATTCTAGAGAATATTCAAATTGTTATGTATACATCCCCAAATAGTTCGAAGAAAACAAAGCCATCATTTTCCTGCTTCCCTTCATAGAATCCCTCTTCCGCTCCTCTCTTTGAAGATGAAATTTCAATTGAATCAATTGAAGAGTGGGCCATGCTTAGGAGAAAGGTAATTTTTTGATTTCACAGAACTTGATTTTTGAAAAATTTCACCTGCTTGGGCTTCAAAATCAATAACACTACTGCCGTAAAAAAATCAATGTAGGCCATAGCTGATCAACTTCCGTTGAATTCATAAGTAAACCCATTTGGTAAAAAACTTATTCACGGAATCGTTTGGTTGGATTTTTTAATAAATTTTTTTGCCTTAGTTTTTTTTTCTTTTAAAGCAAAAAAGTCCAAATTTTTAATTTTTAATTTTTTTTAATTTTTTTATTTATTTTATCTTGTTAAAAATAAAAAAAACTAAAAAAATTTAATTTCTTTATTTAAAAGCAAAAAAAAAAAATTAAAAAAAAAAACTGTACCATATGAAACCTCAATGCTTTTCATGTTCATAATTTTACAGAATTTTGATCTGTTGGATGAAGAACTCTTGGAATAATATTGTTTTCTTATCCCAAGCATGGGGATTGCTGGTCGGAGAAAGAGGAAGGAGAGATGATTTGTAACCATGGAGAGAGAGAGAGAGAGAGAGAGAGAGGTGGGTCTGTTGTGAATGGAAAGAACAAGAGAGAGATGGGTGGGTATGTGACCGTGAGTGGTGGCAGCAGGCCCCATGGCCGGTGGTGGTGTGGCAGCAATAACCGTTGGTGTTTTGTTCATAAATGGTTGATTAGCATACAAATCTCCATGGTTGAAGCATAGAGAGAATGAGAGGACAGAGAGTGTGGGGTAGGTAGCTAACGGTTGATAGAGATGATGGATAATTTTAAGGGAACAAAAGTCATTTTTGTCTTTAAAAAGAATGCCAAGTTGCATATAGGGCAGATGAGTTACTCTCAGATTAGTTTTTATTTTTTATTATGTATTTTTATTTTTTTTTATATTTTTTATGATTTGATAATGGATGATGAATATTTATAGATTATCGTTGTGTCTATTTTAATATTTTTTATTTTTTTAAATTTTATAAGCAACTAAATTTAAAAATATTAAACAATTGTTGTTTTTTAAATTTTTTAAAACAAATAATAAAACGTTACCAAACAAGATCTTAATGTTACTTTGGATCGAAAAATTAATAGTTGCACTTTATCTTGGAGTATAGGGAGTGTAATTGTAGGTATTTAAAGTGTAAGGGGTGTATGTATTTTTTGAGTTAAATAGAGGGGTATTTAAAGCATAAGGGGTGTATGTATTTTTTAAGTTAAATAAAGGGGGACAAAGTAAAATTAACTCAAAGTTTTTATTCAAGTACATAGTTTTGTATAAAAATTAAATATGAATTTTTGGATTATATACGTTATCTGGTAAAAATTGGGCGCATGCAAGCCACCGCCACCATCACCATCACTTAAGTGTTGGTACTTGCAGCCACGTGTAGGGTATTAACTGTTAACCCAAACCGCAATGCAGCTACGGATCTCCATTCCAGATCCCATGTCCCCCCAGGCCCAAGCCCAAGGCAGTGGAACCACCTCACGTTAGCAAGAGTATACACAGTTCCTCTAACTTGCGCCCAACAAATGCGGGTACACATTTCCCGAGAAGAATGCCCAAAAATTTTATTTTACCACACCTTTAATCTTCATAGGCATTTTGCTTACGTAACGTCGTAAGCATGTATATCTATATTGTTATAAAACAAACTGCTGCTGTTGGCAAAGTCTGCAAAGCTTTAAATTTAAAATTGTCACATTTTAATTCATACCAAAAGGCCTTTCAAAATAAAACAAATCACATTTTCTGCATTTCTTTCACTTTAAAGAATAAAGGGTAGTTCTGATAATTCAATCTACCATCCACAACTGATAACACTTCCACGATCTTAAATTTTTTAGTCACTACACTGGAAACATTTCAACATTCTTCGACTGGGTTTCGATCAAAATCCTTCCATTCCAGCAACCATCGAAATTCTTCGTCTAGATTTATTTTCCTTCTATCAAGTGTCTGCGTCTCTTTAGATCTCTCGGCGTTATTACCTCTATTGGATGGGTGGCGCATGACAATCTTCAATTCTGTTTCGGTGAGTTTTTCCTCTATTATCGACACTAGTCTCAATTTCAAGAAGTTATAAATGGTGATTCCAATGCATTACTTATTCTATTTATTGTTCCTTGCATTTAAGGTGTTTGACAAGCCTTCTTCTCTCCACCAGATGATTTAATGCGGTAACCCTTCTTCTCTCCAGCAACGACCAAGGTTATATATTTCTCACTCTGCAACCCTCAATTTAAGTTCATAGTTTTAGAGTCTACAATAATGTCTCCATGGTCCTATATTGGATACACAGAACAAACTCATTATATTTGAATGCCAAAAAAAAAAAAGGGGGTAATGGATGCCGAAGTAAACAAACAAGGATGTTTTCGTAGCACAAAATCTGATGGTAGATCAAATGTGCCTCCACTCTTGTCTCATATAAATTTGTACTCCTGATTTAGTAAAGTGATTGAGTTTATGGTATTTTTTATTCGTTCAATTGTTCAAATGCCATAATCCCAATACAGATGATTCAAATTTACATTTTTAACGACGGTACTTATGACTCACAAGACAAATGAAAAAATGAACTTAAGACTGTGAGGATAAAGAATTTAGTGACAGGAAAAAAAAAAAAGGTGAAAAAAAAAAGAAAACAAAATGCTTAAGTTTTCATTACAAAAAGTGAGGTTTTATAAGTAAAGAAAAAAAAAACGTAAGGGAAAAGAGAACAAAAATATTTTTTTATTTTGCTCTCTTTTCATTTACATTTTTTTTTTCACCAAAAATTTAAATTTCAAATGGAGCATTACTTTTTTTTTGATAAATCCAAAACATAAACACAGCATAAATAAAGTCAAACGTGGAATTTTAATGATCTTACCACCAGTTTTGTACCTCATGTATGTGTTTTATTTCTATTTTTAATGATGTGCCAAATCATGTTTGGTGTCTTCGGCCTCTCTCAGGTAGCCCATCACAGCACGAAACTACATTCTTGCATGGACTTAAATATAGTATAGAAGATGTTGCAGAGTAGACAATTCAAAGCTATAAAATGAAATCATTCTAAACCATGCACCATGCTGCAGACCATTCATGCATTAAAAGTCAAATGGTTTAATATGGTCCTATAAATGCTTTTCCATTTTTTTAGCTTTTAGTTACTATTTCTATTTTGCAATACACCCTACATTGGTTGTGGCCAATTATTATTGACTAACAAAACTAGAGGCTTTAATATGGTTAAGCTTTTTGGGTTGTAGCGTTTTAGTTTTCATTTAAAAAAAAAAAGAAAAACAGTCGTTTCAATATGCTTAGGTTTTCATTAGAAAAATTGAGGTTTTAAAAGCTTATTTATCACATGTTCTCTTTCCATCTTCTCCAAACTATTTCTTATGGGTTTCATAAAAAAAAATTGAGGTTTCAATATATTTATTGACCGTATAAAAGATAGATGTTTTATACTAATTTTGATTTGATTATTATTAGGAAAAATAAAAATATATGTTCCATTAAAAATATGTAGGGGCCGCTGATATTTAAACCCTACATTATGAGATTCATTATACAAAGCCCCAACCAATGGGACAAACCACTTGTTATAAAGAAGAATTTTTAAATTTTGCTACAATGATGATTTCTGATTGCAATATCTATTTTTGAAGTGTCATGACTACTACCAGTTAAGTGAAATGTGAATTGCTAGGTCAAGCTGAAAGTTTATTATTAGTAATTCATCTCTATATTTTGCATGGCATTGGTATCAAGGCTGTTGAGGTTAGTGGTTAACATTTGGAGGAGGTGATAAATCTACTAGCTGCAGCCAAGAGATTCAGATAATCAGCTGTTTCTAGAGGAATTTAATGAATTCCCTTATTGGATTCTTAGAGAAATCAGTTTCCAATTTAATGTATTGGCTTAGGCAAATGGGTTTGGACATTGATACAGTGAATCTCTCACGGTGTGTTCAAGAACCATGTGGTTCTTATGGGCATGTGGTACTAACGAAAAACCAATTTCCAACAGGATCATTACCCAATTACAAAGAACCAAATTATTCTATCCACGATTGTTGCCTTCATTTACATTCAATACCAATAAGGTGATTTCACCTATTACTCACTTGGAGTTTGATGACAATTTTTTAAAAGAGAAAAAAATTTCTTCATTTCATGCATTTTCTATCAACTTAAAGTTTTTATTATAAACCATTTCCTGCATTTTTTTATTTTTTATTTTTTATTGAGCGCAAAATATAAATGCACATATTTCTATCCGTATGTTTTCAACTCTTGGTATGAATTGCATTCAAGTTTGTTGTGCTTAATTGAAAAACTATGTTTCCAATGTGTTATGTCCTTCACCCAAATATTAAGGATTGAATGTTTGGGGGTGAGTTGAGGGAAACACTTCAATTTGGATTTGGATAGTTCTTAGATTGGAACAAACTGTTTACTTAGGTCCTGCTTGGAATTTAAATTTTTGGTAAAAAAAATATAAAAGAAAAATGAACAAAAATAAATAGTATTTTTGTTCACTTTTTGTTCATATTTTATTTTATTTTTTTTGTATTTTTTACCAAAAATTTGAGTTTCAAACGAAGCGTTAAAAAAAACTTTGTTTCCTATTTCTGTTTCTATTGTAATTATTGATGCTAAGATAAGATTGTCCGATTATCATGTTTTTAATGTGTTTATGTCGATGTAAAGCCATTCTAATTTATTTATTTTATTGGATGTTAATTAAGTGATATATAAAAATAGATACAGAACACTTAAGTCAAGAGTTTGTTATTGTATGTATCAAAAGAGGACCGGAGGATTGGTATGCATAGTAATATAATAATTGTGTTTTGGTTAATTACAAGGGTTGTTTTTATTATTATTTTGATCAAATAAAAAATTGCACGCATTGTATGCGCAAAACTGCTAGTATATATCATACACACAACATACGTATTTATGGTTTTTCTCGTGCGTAAATGGTGGGGTCCACTGGAAACAAAAGTATGACGCCGCTCTCGACGGTCGTTATGTACCCCCGCTTTATCAGTGTGAAGCCACTGTGGTGAGTGAGGTGAGGTAGGCCCACGCAACAAGTTCAGCTTTATTTTACTTTAACGGGAGTGACCCCAAAATTCACGCCGTTAACATTGCACTAAAGCCTGCAAATTAGGCTGGAGTCCTAGATATATTTTAACATTGCAACATGGTATAACAATTGTATTTGACAACTCTGCCTGCATAATTTTGCTTCTTCAAAAAAAATTCTGTATGTTTTTCTTCCTCCTCTTCTCCTATCCTCAGATTCTCAAGTTAGATCCTGTAAGTGCAAAAGGCCACTTTTTGATGATATGGTAGGATGCCAAGTGTCACATCTCAAGTGTCATGTTATCTACCAAACTGTACTAAGTGTCTTTTTTAGTTATTTATAAAAAATTATTTATTATTTAAAAAACACTCGTCACCACACTCTTTTTACTTCTCTTCTTATATAAAAGACATTTCAAGAGCACTTAATATTTTTTTCGCCATTTGTTGAACGCACGGCCTTTTATTATGCTCCTAGATTAGGTGGTGACAACGCACTGCGCGCTGCATCCCCATACCTTTTTTTTTTTTTTTTTTTGGTTCCTTTAAATGCCCCTTTTATCTATGGGACAGAAACCTTCAAAAAAAAAAAAAGAAAAAAAATCTATGGGACAGTAACGTTCCGTGGGTTAGGGAAAATCAGTGAATTCGTGGTACGAGGGTAAATTTGGGAACGCACTACCCTAAAAAGCAGCAGACGACTGGGGCTGTGACGTGGGTAGAAATGCACTTTTGTTGTTTAATGCAATTCTAAAAAAATTATTAATAAATTAGTAAAAATATATTTTTTTTAATTAAAACTGAAAGCCCTTTTTGCCCCCAAAAGTCTTAAATATCAGGGTTTTTTACCCCAAGGATTTGCACTTTTCGAAATCATCCCCCTTTTCTCAACCTTTGCTTTTGTAATAATTTTGGCACTTTATTCTTGGTTGAAAATATTAAGATTTGAATTTGATGCTTATTCATATTTTTAACTTTAAAATCATCAAAGAAGGATGAGGCGCCCGAATAGTTGTAGAAATAAAGCGAAGATGCTCAATTGTGTTGTAGACGAAAGTATAATTAAGTACCCTCTAGTGGTTGCGTATGATTCTAAATAATTAGTTCTATGGCAAGATCAATTCAATTATGATAATACTAATTTCATGAAAATGCATAGGAGATAATGGACTTATTATGAGGGCACTAAAATTTATCCATTTTGGTTGAAGTGAACTCTCAATAATGTCCTTAAGCATTGAGAATGAAGAACATAATTGAATTGGATGTGAGAGAAAGTGAAGAAAAGTGTGTAACTTCCACTTGTTTGGGTATTTAATAAGTAAGAGGGGAAGGGGTCATAAAGGATGATCAAATCCCTTTCATATATTATGCCTTTTTTTGCTCACTTCCGATATTGGGAGGTTTTGGAGTGGAAATGAATGAGTTAGTGATTGCTAATTTTTTGTTTACTTCTACTAAAAAGTTGAATTATGCTAATACTCTCTTTTGCGAGAAATTATTCAGTACGTTTGGAACACCATGTTAACATGATAATATGGTATAATCAATTAATTAAAAATAAACATAATTTTTATTTTAGTTTTATTGACCTAATTTTTAGGTTGATTGGCCTAATTGCTAAAATAATAAAAATAACAACTTTCTTAACATATTTATATTTATTACTCATGTAGTTAAAATAACCAATAAAATACATGATGTGTTTATTTTTAATTGATTGGGCATACCACATCATTATGCTAATATGATATTTCAGACATACTAAATAATTTCTGCTCTACTGCACATAAGAGTAAAATATTGCCCCTTTTCTCTTCCTTCCAATTTTTTTTTTTCGTGTTTTTATTATCCAAATAAGAGAAAAGTCATCCTTCTCTTCCTTTCCCTTTCTTTTCATATCCCCCCTACCTACATGTCTCTTTTCCTTGCATTCAAACATGGTGTAAGATATATCGACTTATATTTCAATTAATATTATTTGCCAAAAATGGCGGAGCATTCAAGACAAAAAATGATATTGCAATGAACAAGTATCTTTAATATTATTCGCCAAAAATGGCGGAGCATTCAAGACAAAAAATGATATTGCAATGAACAAGTATCTTTAATATTATTCGCCAAAAATGGCGGAGCATTCAAGACAAAAAATGATATTGCAATGAACAAGTATCTTTAAGCCTAATGGTAAGTTGGGAGCTAATATAGAGAAAATGCCAAAATCTGAAACCCATCAATTATTAAAAAAAAATTCATTGAAATGGGTGTCATATTTTCTTTGTTTAGGATACTCTTATTATCAAGAAAAATATTAATTGCTCAAGAAATAAAATTCAAAATCTAATTTCAACGTGCGGTTACAATATCAAATGCCACTAAAATCTATGATCACCGGTTATGATTAGTGTCTTAAAAGGAAAAGGCCAGAGGCCAATGGTAAAATATAATAGGCAAGTTGGCAAGCAAAAGCTTCCCTTCTTTTCCTTTCTTGGCCAACCTTTCCTTATTTCTCTTTCCTTTTTTGCCTTCTTTGTAGCTTCCCTCCAATTTTGCCCTGCTTACGGTTTCATTTTTATTTTTCATGTTCTTGAAACAAAATAAAATACCAGTTTCAAAAAATAAAAAAAAATAGAACCATTAAAAATACAACCAAATTCTTACTTTTGTATAAAGATGATTTCAAAAATTCAAAAAACACGTTTTTTAGATTTCTAAAATGAGATGTTTTCTTTAAAAAAAAATTTTAAATAAGTTTCAGAACTGATTTTCAAAATCCAATCTCAACAAAAACAATTTTCATAACAAGTTTATCAACAGCAGTTTCAATGAATTTCAGGAAACACAAAAAAGAAGAAGCAGAAATAAACCATATCCAAACAGGTTAAATTGCTAACAGGAAATTATGGGCAATTTCTGTTCATTAAGTGAGAATGATTAATTCAAATTGGTAATAAATGAACATATAATCCATTACGTTGGTTAATTATATAGAATAATACCACACTCAAAAATAACATGTGATTACCACTGTGAACAGCTCCAACACCTCTGTCCTCCAATAAAATGACCTTCCCCTCGGCTTTCTTCTCATTAGCCTTTTCAGGCCGTCCCTTTCTCTTTCTCTTTCTCTGCTGTAAAGATTGTGACCACTCTCTCCTCTCCTCTCCTTACATTTGTCCTTTCAAGACTCTTTCTTTGAAGCACTCAAGAAAGCATCCAGACATTTTTAGGTTCAAAAACTAGTCAGAAGCCAGCCAGTGATTGTCACTGCAAAAATGACGGATTTTTATCTAGGTTTCTTTGTTATATGCTCTGTACTTGTTTTGGCTTCTGGGTATTCAAGAAATCTGCCAATCCTCTCATTCGATGAAGGGTATTCCCAGCTTTTTGGAGAGGATAATCTTAATGTCCTCAGGGATGGCAAATCAGCTCACATCTCTCTAGATGAAAGAACAGGTCATTCTTTACATGTGTTCTTATACTTGTTTTTGCTTTGATTGGTTCTTTCCAATTTTGTTTTCAATTCTTTAATATTTTGGTGGGTTTTTTTTTTTCTCTTTCGTTGTTGACATAGGTTTTTTAATATGTATGTATAGGTTCTGGATTTGTGTCTCAAGACCTTTACCTTCATGGGTTCTTCAGTGCTTCTATCAAACTACCTGCAGATTACACAGCTGGGGTGGTTGTCGCATTTTACGTGAGTCGTCGAGTTATATTTTGAATTATGCTATGAAAATCAGATAAAAAAACCTCACACTAAGATGGGTCTGCGAAATTTCCTCTTCTCTACGTTGTTTTTTTTTTTTTTTAAGAAAATTAAAAATCTGAACACATCAATAAGGCTCAGGTAAATTTCTTTAAATCTATTTTTCTAAAGATAAATTTCTTAAATAATGGTTTTAGAATTTTCAGAATGGAGAATAAATGAAACTAATCACACCAGTAGAATTCTTCATATTCTTCTAGTTTATTGAAATTTATTTAATATGCTTCACTGAATTTACCACACCCTGATGTATTTTTAGACTGATTGCTCATTTTTAATTTGAAAAATATTATCAAACCAACCATACCCATATTATTAGTATTTCACCCAGACGGATTCTTACTCAGTTTCTTTATTTTGCCTTTTCATACTTATGAATTATAATCAGCCAAATCAAACCTCTTAGCTTGATTTTCTGTTTTTTTTTTTATATTTTATTTTATTGATTAATATATTTCTTGTGGTTACAGATGTCAAATGGAGACATGTATGAGAAGAACCATGATGAACTGGACTTTGAGTTTTTGGGGAACATCAGAGGCAAAGACTGGAGAGTTCAGACCAATGTTTATGGCAATGGAAGCACAAGTATTGGCAGAGAAGAGAGATATGGCCTATGGTTTGATCCTTCTGAAGATTTCCATCAGTACAGTGTTCTGTGGACTGAGAATCAGATCATGTAAGGAAATAACATTCTTCTTTATATTTTTCATTTTATTTTCCTCATAATACTCTGTTTTGCAACAGCCTTTCTTCCTCTGAGACTGTGGACTCACTTTTCCTATTTAACATAACCTGAAACTGATAATATCTCATGCCCTGTTGTCGTTTACTAATTTTAGGGCCTTTTGTGTGCTTTCCATTTTTAGGGTAGAAGCAAGCTTTCTGTTTGCAGGAAGTATGTGCTGGAATTGCTCTGTTTCATTGAATTATGGCATTCCCTGTTTTGTTAAAGATCCATTTTCTTTTCTTTCCCCAGTGATATTGCTAGTGACCTATCATTAGAAGCATCATTTAATCTCCATAATTAGGTAACCCATACGCTATTTTGAGAGAGAGAGAGAGAGAGAGAGAGCTTTATAATCCAGTTGGAGCATTTTAATCTCGCCATTTCAAATACTATTTTCTAGATATAGTACTCTAATGTCTCTGTAATTGGGTTCTCTAATTTTATATGGAGCTTAGTGCAAAATATATATGTATAGCAATTTGGAGCATCCCAATATATCCGTAATTAGGTACTTATCTTGTCTAGTATAGAAGTCTCTGTAGAACTCATAGGAGAGTTTGCCTCTTCAGCACTTATTTCATGGATATTCTTTGTCCTTTTATGGTTCTTCTCTCTCTCTCTCTCTCTCTCCATTTTGAGATCAAAGAATAGAACTAATGACATCAGGCTCTTCTTTTTTTTTTTTTTGCCTTAAGCAGGCTCTTCTTTTTAATATACTAGAGGATGGACACGCGCAATGTATGTGCAATTTTTAATTATTGTCGGAGACGATAATTGTCATTGAACCACCGTCGTAGTATATTGAATTACTGAATAAGAGATAATCATATCAATATTAGTAAGTGAATCAGATAGACACAATTTGAAAATTGTAAATAATTGTAGCAGTTTTTTAAATAATTATTGTTAACCCAACTTCAAAGACACCAATGGATTCTACTTTTAAATATTAGAATAGATATTTGTGCTCTGTAATCTGTAATCTGTGATTATTACAGTCCTTGATAGTTCACTGCGTGCGTGAGAGAGAGAGGGGGGGTTCACTTCTGATATTACTATGAAGTATGGATTTCTTTTACTGCCTTGAAAAGTTTCTTTCCTCTTCAAAGATTAAACGAAAATAACGGTAAGAGTGGGTCTTGCTCATTAATATACATTTGAAACCTTAAATGTTAATTCGGCTTTGTTTTGTTTTGGTGCTTCTACTTTCCTGCAGATTTTTTGTTGACAATGTTCCCATCAGAGAGATAAAAAGGACAGAAGCAATGGGTGGGGACTTTCCATCCAAGCCAATGTCTTTGTATGCCACCATATGGGATGGTTCTGGCTGGGCTACAAATGGGGGCAAATACAGAGTCAATTACAAATATGCCCCTTACGTTGCCAAATTCTCAGACTTCATCCTCCATGGCTGCGCAGTCAACCCAATTGAGCTTTCATTCAAATGTGATAGTGCCTCAAATTCCAAATCCATTCCCACAGGTATCGCAACTGACCAAAGATCCAAAATGGAGAATTTCAGGAAGGGGCATATGCAATATTCCTATTGCTATGACAAGACTCGATACAAGGTTCCTCCACCGGAATGTGTGATCGACCCCCGTGAAGCCGAGCGTCTCCGAGGCTTTGATCCGGTTACTTTTGGAGGAGTTCGCCGCCACCATGGTAAACGACACCACCGGAGCCGCTCAAGCCGGACTGAGGCAACTGCTATTTGAGAAGGCTGTAATTTCTATATTTGCATATGGGCATTATCGTCATCTTGCTTTCGAGCTTATTTTTAGTTGGGTCATATTTTTTTTTCCCTTGTGAATAGAGAGAGAGAGAGAGAGAGAGAGAGAGATGTACTGAAGATGATAGGATTTCATATTGAGTGATGATCAGGATGGGGTATGTAGATATTTCATACCTTCAGGTTTTCATCCATCTTCTCATTGATGTTGTTGTCTTTTGGCTTTATAAATTGAATTTGATGATGAATTCTATACCATAGCACACCCTCATGGTTTCAATAAATAATTAAATATAATATTAGCAAATGTTGTTATTATTATATTATATGTGTGGGTGGGGCATGATGTTTTCATTTTCAAAGGGTTTGTTATTATCTAGTATGTCTGATTGTGTTTTGTTTTATATTTTGTCCGTATGGGCCCTCAGAATAACTGTCCATCATATTCTACGAACGGCTGATTGGAATCCTAAGTTGTTGAATATGACAACTGGATGGGTTTTATTGTGACAAGTGGCAGTGCTATGGGATTAGTAAATGTTATAGAAAGTTCATTTTTTTTTTTTTTTTTGGGTACATTTTCAAAGCTGATTGTAGACTGATGAGTAATGAGTGGCTGGTTTTTAGGGACATTGGTTTGAAGACTTACGATGAGGGCTTTCAACCAATTGAACTTGTTGGAGGAAGTTGTGCATCTGGGGATCATTTTAGGGCAGTTAGAGATTTATTTTTGCACGTTCAAATGTGAAAAACCCTCTGTTGATAAGCTGGTCGCTAGAAAATTTGTTAAGGAAAGACTTATTAATGTACTAGTCTTCCATCAAAAAAATATTCTATTAACTATCCAGTTTTTAATGATTGTTTAAAAGAGGAATTAAGTACAAAATAAAAGTAATGCATTTATTTGTAGGATGAAGACTACAAGAGTTGTGTTATGAACATATAATTTTACATTTCATATTAATTACATAATACAAGCAGATTTAAGAATTTTTATTCATTCATATTAATAATGTTTCAAGGGTAGTTTTGAAAATATGATCAGGGTTGGAAAAGAAAACTATTATGTAGCATCTTATTTCGTTAATAGCTCTAAATGAATATTTTGTTGTAACTTGAAATTTATAGAAAATTCATTGCATTTATTAAAACTTAACATGTGCCCTTAACTTAATACGTTAGCAGGACCCTTAGAGAAAAAGCTCAAGCCATTAGTACCCGTGAATCACGGGCCGTGATTTTAAGTATTGCTATCGTTATGATTTTTTTCCATGAATATGGTGGGTCCCCTATTGTAAAGCTAGATCTGGACAACTTAATATTAGTCTAAAAAGAAATTCTCAGCTAACTCATAAAATTTGCAAATGGGGATGGCTATCCCTTTTAATTTAAGTGTAATACTATACAAATAAAAAAAATTTTATAGAATGATGTGACTATTTTTGATCATTTCATTTCAAATCAAAATCACTTATTAGCTCATAATTTGAAAAATACTATTGCCACGTGATAAACTAAATTACACGAGAACGCTCCCGTCATTATTATGACGGAACACCCCGTGTTACAACAAGAATCACGGCTAGAGAGAGAACACAGAGTGTTCCTGTCATAACAATGACGAGAGCGTTCCAGTGTGATGACCATTTAAGAAAGCCTCAAGCTAACATGGGGATAGTCATAAACAAAATTTTTGTACATAATTTTTCTGTAAAATAATGTGATTGTCCGTAGTTTTTTTCATTTCAAACGGAAACTAGTTTTTTGATTTCAAACCGAAACCACTATTTTGACTTATTAATTCGAAAATGCTATTCCTGCATTATTTTAGGTAGAGTTTTCTAAATAAAAATTCTGTAAGAATATAATTTTTCTTAATAAAATCTATAGTCGAATTCTAAAAATAAACATGAATAACCAAAGTAAATATTGACTAAATTTAGATGAAAATTTGTTATGATCTCATAAAATTTTAATTTAAATGCATCTGAGAGCTTTATCTGGTAAATGAAATTGAATAAATTATTGAATTAATTAGATTTGTTTTAATAATCCAATTTACTACTCTCTGTCAAAAAAACCTAGCAGTTAATCAGTACTGAGGTTTTTTGATAGTGGTGACAAAATCTAATAGCAATAACTACCGAAAAACTCAATACTACCTAACCACTAAACTTTTTTTTGCTTGAAGTTAATTGAGCTGCATTTTGGCGCACTATACTCTTATTTATATGCTATAAAGGTAAAATTTTCTTAATGCGGACCTCCCATTTTTCTTTTCCCCGCACAAAAAAAAAAAAGAAGAAGAAGAAAGGGCTAAACTTCACCACCCATCACAAGGTCAATGAAAATTGATCTGCCCTGCATAGAATTGTCACTACAGCAATAATCAGAATTTTTAACATGTAGTGATTTAATTTGGGCCTGCTCACCGATGCCATGAAATTTAATATCAACAGACACGGGTTCAAAAAGAGTCTGGCTGAAGTATCTTACAGCGGAGCTGGCTTAGGTGCAGGCACAAACCTCAAAAGGAACATATAACAAATCCATTTAGTTTCAAATGTTAGGAGAGTCTACAGAAAGGAGAAGAAATTTTCAAAATTCTCAAGGAAGAATGAACAATGAAAAAGGAACTGGTCCTAAGATCATGAATTCATCATTAGAAACAAATTTTGGAGTCTCTTGACATCTCACACTAAAAGAGGCCTTATGGGTAGAAGAACGTCCAGCGCCCTACTGTCGGGACTCGGCTTCCTTTCTCTCTATAACGATCTTCTTGCCTTCAGAGGTAACGATGCTTTCTGGATGGAACTGAACCCCCTGCATTTTCACAAAGTTCAAAGATTAGCCAGTTTCCAGGTTTCCACATCAGGGAAATCTCTTTTGGGTACCGAGACCATAGGCATTACACTGAAATGCATTAACCCGAAAATAAATTTACAACAGGAAATATGGGGTACCCCCTTATTCCACTCATTCAGTCATCTTTTTTGCATGGTAATTTCCTATCTACATCGTCTTACTCAACTAGCACAGTCGGACACATGATACATCTGTGAGATCTAAATTACAGCAGAATATTAAGGGGGTTCAAGATAATGTAAAAAACCTAAACTAGCAATCTCTACACATTTCAATCCTCATTTGTTTTTAACTGTTACCTACACAAGATAAAGCCAAGTCCATAATTATTGACATTGGCAATAAAACTAAGCAACCCTTGAATTTTATTGAGAAGCATATGAGAGCAAAAGAGGAAGGAACAATCACTTGTACATCCTTTTTCACCCGACATCATTGTAGCACTTGGACTTGGATAAAGGGGAGATGGAACAATCAGTTCTAGTTCCCCATTGTATAAATCCAGTATATACCTGTCCTCTAGCATTACGGGCATTAGAAAAATGAGTTTGATCCAGGATTCATTATAAAATGCTCATTCATGGAAATAGCAGGAAGACGAGAAACTGCTGCTTCATTATTCTCCATAGGAAGCATTCAAATGAAAGTGGGGGAAGGAAGAGCCAGACTCTGCTACAATCTGCCAATAATCTTTTGCTTCCTCGGTGCCACAGATATTGCCTTTCGCAGACAGTTCCAGCTCAATTAGGCTTGAGATTTGTAGAGTCACTTGCCTTCAAACCTTGTTCAAATTCCCATAATTCCTTGAACCAATTTACCTCCAGAGAAAATCCAGCAACATTTCTAGTAACAGCTCTATAGTCTCCTACCGGTGCAACCATAACCCCAAAGAACTTTCCGAAGTTCCATTGTTACTCATTTCAACTCTCTTCATCAACTCCATTTTCACCAGGTAAAGAAAAATACCCAAATACATTTGGTATTTTTCTCACCCTCAGCTGAACAGAATAATTTCACCATAAGAAATGATAAGATTTTAACCAAGAAAGCCATTACTAAAACTGTCTTCACACATTCGCAAGGCCCATCTCTAAAAAACGAAGCAACTAATGCTCCAGAATCATTGTAAATGCTTCACTTGAATCATGATTCTACAAGGACTCATTACTAAACCCATTCAAAGAATATAAAAAAAGAGGAGGTGAGGTGCCCAGTCCACATAGCACAAACTAAAACCTTCCCTTATACTTGCCATTCCCATGGAAGAAACTTTCCCTGCATATTGGTTCATTACCGACCGTTCGGGAAATGCTTGCTTCTATTCCCTCCCTCTGAGCGATGAACCGTGATTGTCCAGCTGTACGGAATCCCTAGGAAGTGAAGGGATAGGCGGAACAGGAGAGGGTGGAAGAACTACTGAAAGTAATCCAAAACGTTTAATACCTTTCCGGCTACAGGGAAGGGCAGAATGGATCACCAGAGGGTGGAAATTTCCTCCAATCGGAATACTTGCTTTTCCATAGGGATTAATCACTTCACAGGAGATAATACGAGGGACGAGCAACAATTGACCTACCTAAGTTTGTACTAGTCATCATCAGTTTACCCGCTTGCTGAAACCTCCCTCCATAGCCCTATTGAATAGGTGGATAGCCACTCAACTGCCACCTCAATACTGACATTCAACCGACGACCGGGCCTAGTGGTGCTTGCGGCTTTTCCTATTTCGGCTTGGATGGAAAATACTGGACAGGAAAGGAAAACTGTCCAGCCTTTCAAGCCCTACTAAGTAAAGGTGGATGTGTTGTTGGCTGCTTCAACCCCACTTCTGCTCAACATCGATCCTCTCGAAGCAAAAAATTAATTTTGGGATGGATGTCAAGTAATTAACACTGATTTTAGAGAAACATGGCCACTTTGCCCATTAACCCCAGTAAACATTCAAAGACATCTACAATTTCTCCACAGAAATCACTTTCAGCAATTGTTGTGCAAGCCTCCAGGCCCCCAACCATATCATGAATAAGCTTGAAAGATCAAATTATGGAGCTGCAGCATGGTAATGTGCTTCCAGTGTGGGCTTTAAATATGTCGAGTCTAGTTTATAGAAGTCAAAAGTTTCAAAACTTCCAATTTCAAAGACCTAGTCCCTTCAGGAGACGGCGACGACCACCAGCTTAAGCATATTTATGTCAGTTGATTACAGTTCAGATTAAAACTACTGTTGATATTATGTAGTATTGTCCTCTTCTCTATTTTCTAAGACTACAAACACAATTAAGATAGATACGTATAGACTACAGTCAAGAAATAAAATCAAGAAAGCACAATATAGAAATCAAATTTTCAAGCCATCACAGATGTCAATGACAATGAGAAATCTCCATTTATGTCCTGACCTTTATCCCCCTTATGACATGTCAAACTGCCTAAATGATAAAATCTCTACATCTTAAAATGAAAAAACTAGTCGAAAATTGTGGAAAACATGGATCCAAATACCATGCAAGAATTAAACCATGAAGGCAGTAATTAGACAAGTAAAAAAATTATAAATCCAAGGCTACCATAATTGATTATAACAGGCCATTATAAACTGACTTCCAAGGTCAATAGTTGAGGGAGGAGTACCATAATTTCCTGAGTTCTTGCTGACAAGATATTGAAGAGAGCTAATTTCACTTTTAAAAAAATGAATTATTTATGTCCAAAAGCTTGATCAAAGTTTATTGATGCCTCCATCTCCATCCAAAAAAAACTCCACTCAAAAGACTAGAAGAATTTTGGTGTACAGTGTACTAGCGTACTTGTGAATACAGCAACTCACTGTCACTGGCCTTCTCATCACTAGAAATCACAGAATAGAATGACATATTTACCAAGTTGTAAATATCTGAAAACCCTTAAAAGGCTCTCATGGCATTATGACCACTAAGAAACGAGTTAATTTATCTGACAAGGAAATGGTAAATTTGTAGAGGAGAATTCACTGGAATGGATAGAAATCCATTCCAGTAACTTTTTTTTGACTTACCAAAAAGAATTACTGGAATGGATTGGAATTCTTCACAAAAGTTTCTGTGCATGACAATGTCATATTTATGTCTGTGATATAGAAGGTTGTAGCTAAAGATAAGATCAAGGTGGTACTTGGGACGGCAAAATAATTTAGCATGTGCAGATGCAAACATTATTTCATGGTTACATTTGCATGAGTCAGAAACTATCTTTTGACTGCTTTTGCAGCTTTAACAATCAAAGCCTTGCTCATTGGGCCATTGTCTAATTTATGCACCTGCCAACCTGATCACATACTATTCATCAATCTGTCGTTTGCCTCATTGCCATCCATTTATATTGTCATCTACTTCAAATAACACAGCCACCTACAGAAAAGTCCTTCAATTCAGATGTCTACGAGGACCCTTGAAGCTCCTGTTATGTTTATTCTGCGATATACCATATTTTCCTTACCGGGCACAATATGTAGGTCGTCTCTCTTCTTAAGGCAGAGTAATTAAAGGATTACACTTCTCCCTTCCAATAATCAGCAAGATTGATTATCATGAATTTATCCCCTATATCATCCATTTTGCTAAATAATAATCGAAGCAAAAAAGCCTGCCAGTAGCTTGATATAAACAGTTTCATCTTTTTCCTTTAACTTCTTGGCATGATCTTGGCATGTTTACATATATTTCTATCTATCATTATTTAACTAGTTACTATTAGTTCAATTATTTTGCTATCTAAGAGAGAGACAGAGAGAGAGAAATGAAGGAAAGAACAAAGCATACCACGCCAATACAGTATATCTTCTATGATACTAGAGACAACTTCTTGGGAAATATTTCTTGATAAATTCCCACAAAATTCCTGACAATGTTAGAAATAATCTTGCACAACATACATGTTTCATATTTTCCTACTATTGTGCATTAACGCATTAACTCATTTTAATTTGAGATTACCATTGCGAAATAAAAATGTAGATGATAGTTCCATCTCCAATAAGTGGTTAAGTTCCTCAAAGCTGTTCTCCGTTAATACCTTTGCACTACAGTATTGCAAACAAATTTCCAATTTTTCCCTTTTTGAAAACTAATAAATATACTGAAAATGCACCTTCAAATTATACAAGTTAAATGCTAATACTGGATGAAGATGCATTTGCCTAAGCCAAGGACACCCATAGCCTCATCATCCCCATGAAAGATAGTAATACTCAACAAGTGCATTATATCATAAATGAATATATCTGACCAATAGAAACCTATATATCTTGTGGCGAGCAGCTATAACCAGTCCATCCTCTGTCCATGCAATTATCTCAAGTACTTGATGGGGAAAATTCTCCTTTTCAATCACAAGGCTATGATATCTACCAGCAGTGAAAGGGCTGGAAACAAGTTACCATATCAAAATATCAATTAGTTATGCAAAGATTTTTCAGTTAATTTTCCATAATAGTAAGCATTTAGGTAATATCAAGGCAAATAGTAGCAGGTTACACAAATGAATAGATACACAACTAATGAATGGCTTAATTTGCCAACTAAAATAAGCCTGAGAAAGAGGTCTTCCAAAACATAAATTACAAAAATTATATAGCTTTCAAATACATGGAAATACTGTTGTCCAAATCTGACATATTCATTTAAGAAGACAACACGCTCCAAAGAAAGCGCAGATATAAATAAGATATGATAAACAATGATTATAAATTTTCATTAAACTGCAAAAAAAAAAAAATACCCACTCCCTAGCCTCGGCCAGCTAAATCCTTTTCACCATTCTATTGTAGCAAGGGTCATGCCCTCCAATATTTACGCAACAACACCATCCACAAACTTTTGAGGAAGGGATACACAATGACGATTTTGTTAATTGAGAAAATAGGTGAATGGGTGAGAAGGCGGTGAGGGATCCTAAAACATTGGATGATCAGCAAAGGAGAGTGAGATTAAGCAAAACTCTTTGTGTTATTTTCATAACTAAAGAGGTAGATAGGGTAACATGTAAAGAGTGTAAGGTTATACCAGAATAGAGTTTAACTTCACAATATAGGTTAACATTTTTAGATGCAAATATCAAAAGACAGCTACGGAAGAAGAAAGAAATTGGAAACTCAAGAATTAGGTGGTAAAATTTGAAAGGGGAGAGAGTAGAATTGTTCAAAGATAAAATGTTAAAGAAAGCCACATGGGTTTCAAAGATGAGACAAAAGAAATGTGAAATAAGAAAAGCGAATGTGTAGAGAAAATGGTAAAGAAGGTTCTTGGTGAGTTAAGAGGACAAGAGCCACTATGTAAGAATACCTAGTAGTGAAATGAGGATGTCCAATATGTTGCGAAACAAAACAGGTTTGTTAATAAACTTGACAAAAGAGTAGAGAAATGAGGAAAATTTTGAACAATACAAATGTGCAAAGAAAGAAGTAAATAAAAAGTAGATGCTAAACTTAGAATATATGATGATCGTTACAATAAGTTAGGTACAAAGGATGAGGAGAATAATATATAAAAACTTGCTAACTTTAGGGAGAGGAAAACTAGGGATTTTTGTTATGTCAAGTGTATTAAGAATGAGAATTCCTGTGTACTGCCGTAAGAAAATGACATCAAAGAGAAGTGGGAAAGTTATCTTGACAAGTTACTAAAAATTCAAACAAATAGGGAACTTAGTAATAAAAAAACATGGTAACAGTAAGGAGATTAGAGGAGTAGATGATTTTGCTCATAGAAATAGGGTTTCCAAAGTGAAGATTGTATTGAACAAGATGAAAATAGAAAGAACTCTAAGGTGTGATGACATCCCTATTGAGGTTTAGTAGTGTTGTTTAATTAAATCATAATAACTCAAACAAATTCCGGATGGGTGAGGAAAAGTATTTTAGTACATATATATGAAAAATGAAGATATTCCAAATTATACCACTTATAGAGGTATTAATCTTTGAGTCATACTATGAAATTTTGGGAGAGAGTGATCGATCATACGCTAAGACTTGAAACAACATTATCAAATAATCATTTTGCATTTATGCTTGGGAGATCAACAATGAAAGCAATTTATTTATTGAAGAGACTAATGGAAGGCTAAGAGTCACCGACATGAACATGGACACAGACACGTAACGTGGACACGATACAACAGGGACAAGCAGACACGACAACTTCAAAAATTGCCAAACACGACACAGCAGGAACACATAAAAACCATATATTCATATATTACTTATATGCTTCATATATGAACATTGTACTCAAAGAAAATACCAAAATTACAATATAACACTAATTAAAATTAAAAACCATGTATACCTAAGAAGCACGGACACAGACACTCGTGTCAAACATGACACGTGTCAGACATGCCGACAAGACAATTTTTAAAAAATACAGTACACGACGCGGTGGGGACGCGGCAACACAATATATTTTTAGATTTTCTTATATGTCATATATATAAATATTTTACAGAAAAAAAGTAAAAAATATACAGATAAAACTAATTAACATTAAAAAAAATAACATATTTCACTATTTAATCAGCAACAAATTATTCACAATTTGTCAATTACATTCCATCAAAAATGAAAAAATAAACAAACACATCCAGAACAAAAAATTGTCCCATTAATACATAAGACTACAGAGTCATAAACTACCCAAAACATTAAAACGTCACTACACTTCATCAAGCATCCATTATCATCATATAATATAAAATCCATAAAGAACTTACAAAACAAATTAACCACAGATATCAATAGCATACCTGTTTTTCTTCTTCTTCTTCTTCTTCGATCCAATAAACTAGGGCTTCTCTCTCTCTCTCTCTCTCTCTCTCTCTCTCTCTCTCGCGATTCTACCTAATTTCTTTGTTTTCAGATTTTCAAGCTTCTTATTTACAAAATAAATCCCATTTTTTAGTTTTAAAATTTATAATGGAGCCCCAATGTGTCCCTAAAGTGCCCAAAATGAAACACGCTTGTCCAAACTGTATCGAAGGAGTGTCCGATTTTAAAAAAAATATAAAAATTAGACACTCCACGCATGCCCCATGCGTGTTGGAATTTGACAAGGGTACGGCTCCTCCAACGGAGTGTCCATGCTTCCTAGATGTTAACATAACTAAAACGTAATCCACATTGTTTTTATCTTATTATTGGATCCCACATTATTTTCTTCAACTTGCAATGTAATTCATGTGTGTCCCTCAAGTGGTTGAAATGTGTTCGATTTTGAAAAAAATAAAAATAATTGAACGCGTTTGTCTGATGAGTGTAGTGTCCGACACGGACAAGGCAAGGCACGTTCTTAGAAGTGTCCACACTTCTTAGTGTTAAGTTATAGAGAAAAGAATAAATATTTTCATATGGTTGTTATAGACTTGGAGAAAGACTATGATAAGGCCCGTAGAGATTTAATATGGTGAGACTTTAGAAAAGAATGGGGTTACAAATAGATATATTGAAACGATAAAGAACGTGTATGATGGAGCAATACCCTATAATTGCAGCTTTATATCAAGGGCCTGCATTAAGCTCATAATTTTTGCCTTATTTACGGATGAATTGACTTAAGAGTGTGAGACCCTATTTTGCTGAGTATCATATTTAACTTAGATGCATATGTAGTAGTGCATGATTTTCCTTAATTGAGAAGCTTGAATAACATGTTTTAATTGAAACATGTCCTGTGAGGAGTAATTTATTTTAAGCATAATTAATTAACTTAATCCATAATTAACTGGCATAGTTAATCTCCATGATTAGCTTAAGGTTAATGATGATTAGTTAACTTAAGTGTGTTTAATTATGATAATGAAGTGGATAAGTGAGACGTGATGAAGCAAGGAGGTGTAAGTTAGGGAGTGTAACTTAAAGACACCTATGTGTGTGCTTTGTATAGAGATTGAGGACCTTGTTAGAATTCTGATTTCCTGGAGAGAGTAAAAGAAAAAGAGAGAGAAAAGGGAAGAAAAGAGAAGAAGGAAGAGAAGAAGAAGAAGAAAGGAAGGGGAAACTTTGAGGAGGCAAGAAAAAGGTGAGGAAGTTATATGATCACCTTTAATTTAAGTTTTGATATGAAAACTAGATGAGGATATTTAGTAATGTTTGATTTATTTAGAGTTTATTGGGTGATGTTATATGTAATTAGAAGGGTAACATATTATACATGGGGGTTATATTGATTGAGGGTTTAAATTCAAGTGAAAGAAGAAGTTGAAGTTGTTTAGAGTAATTTTCGGATTTTACAGTCAGCATTGTCACACTTTGGAAAAACGATCATATCTCACTCCAGAAAACTTAAAACTTCACACTGCTTGAAGCGTTGGAAAGTAGACTCATAGATCTTTCCATTAATATATCATTGTAGATTGAGAGATATTACTGATTGAAGTTGACCCAAAACTGCTGTCTACACACTGTTTGCTAGAAATTTAGTTTATCTTTCTTTGGACATAACTATTCCATCCAATTTTGGCCCATGACCTATCAAATTAAAGGTCTTTAAGCCTATTTTCATATAAAACTGGTCTAGACAGTAAACTCATTATTTTGAGGTCAATGTGATTTAAAGAGTGAACCTACATTGAGAAACTAATGTCCAAACTTTAAGTTTTGCACTCATATCACCTTAGGGTAACTTTGTGTTGTCTTTAATGCCTATCTCAAGCATTAATATATGACACTGCAATTTCATAAGAATGGTGTTATAATGCATGATAGGTTCAAAGGTAGCTACAAGTACTCCAGTTCCACCTAAAGAGTAACTCAGCTTTTGCTCAACGCAGTGGATTGAGGTGAGGGTTACTCTTACTATATTCTTACTCCTATTGAATTAAATATATTATTTCTATTATTATTGGCAATTCTATTATTATTGGTGTTGGTGCTGTGTGGAAACATTTCATACAACATACTTTGTGTGCATAACTTGCATTGCACTGGTGAGGTTAAGTCATGGTGGACTAACCTAAAGAATGTCATGGTGGACATTCTTAGATAACTTGCCAACCATGAATTGGACATTGTTATCAAAACAGTGTGCATTTGAGGTGACATCAAACATTGCATTACATAAGACATTTCGCATTAACGATGGTGACAGGTGAATAATTATATATTATTGAAATGTTGGTTATCTATTGGTGATTAGTTAACGGTGTTTATGTAATATTCATTCTTTCTTAGTTTAATTATCTCAGTGAGCAAGATGACAAGAAACTCACGCCCACATAGGTTGTTTTGTAGGTATAAATGATGATGTCTAATCCACTACTTCTGTTGTTAAGTTGATAAGTTCTGAGGAGCTCTACTGGTTCTGGATTGTAGATCTTGTATATGATGTACATTTTTAGTGATAAAGTGTTTTAGAGTTTATTTACATTTCCACATTGTAAATATTTATAGGTTTGATTCAATAGTTCTTTTTATGGATATATGTTAGTAAAGGATAGTTGTAAGATTAATGATGTTCAATCTCTTTATAAAATGCATTTTTAGGGGATTGTTACTAGGTGACGTTCGTAGGTTGGTAACTTGTGCGATCCACTTACCTTAAGAAGGTGTTATTGACATCTAATTAGGTGTTATTGACATAGAGACATATAAGACGAGATACCATGGCATATGCTATATGGTATTTTTTAGATGATGAAACAAAAGTAGGGTAAAAGCTAAATTATAAATTTAGAGAGAATTTCTAGAATCAAGAGGGTTTAAGATAAGTAGGACTATAACTCAATAATGGAATACAACTTTACTAAAAGTTGAAATATGAATGAAGGGTAGTTAGTACTGAAGGTCAAGAAATACCAAAGAGTGAACAATTTCGATACCTAGTCTCGATTATGAAAGCGAAAAGAGATGTTAGCATTGATATTAGATGGACCCAGTCTAGGATTGCTTCAGGTGTCTTGTGCGATCAATGCATACTCATGCTGTTAAAAGAAAATTCTACAAGACAGCTGTAAGACCAGCCATATTTTATGGTACAAAATGTAATTAAGAAATAAGATGTTAGCAAAATGAATATAGCCAAGATGAGGATGTTGATATGGATGTGTGGAAAAACTAGAGAGATAGGGTTGGGAATAACTGAATTCGTGAGATGGTAGAGGTAGCACCTATTGAAGACAACGCAAGGGAAAATCAGTTAAGATGTTTTAAGCTTGTACAAGAAAGATAGGAAAGTGACACTATCCACAATTCCACATTGAGATAATGCTAGGGGGCAAGAGAGACCAAAATTAACTTGAGTTAATATAATGAAAAAGACTTGTTTGCTTCTTGTTTAACTGAGATTTATGGCCCTTGATCAAACAGAACGGCTAAACAAAACTCATGCAGCTGACCCCAAGTAGTTGGGAAAGACTTTGGAGTTTAGAAGAGTATTCAACGAAAAAAAAAAATATGACCAGCTCGACTTTAGGAGAACTTTGTAGCTATATGATAAGTGAAATTGTAAGCTTTTGAGACATAATAAAGTAGTAGAGTAAAGAAGGTACAAAAAGAAATGAACACGCCAATATATTTAAATCAACAAATTAATTTACCTTTGGAAAACTCAAACCTTGCCAGTCATTGTAATCCAAAACTCACTATGGAAGGCATACCATAAACAATATTTAAATTCGAACAAAATTAATAATTTTTGTTTTTGAACCAAAACGTAAGCAATAACCCCTAACTATATAGAAAGAAAGAACATACTTTGATGAGCCAGTGAACAAGCCATCATTCTCACCCTCATCAAGATACACAAGGGAACTCTTTCCATGCATAACACCGTAAGGAGAACGCACGATCTTCCCTGCAAAAAAGTCTCTCAAAATTGTGAAGATTGCGTAAAAATCAGAAGCAAGTTAGCTAGCTAGTCACCCCAACCCCCCCTCCCCCCCCCCCCCCCCCCCCCCCCCCCCCCCCCCCCAACAAAAAACACACACACACACACACAGAGCAGACCTTAATCCCAATATACCAAAATAAAACCTCATGAATTATTTCTTGAGCTTCTTTTTCTCACGACTTTAACGTACGTTCATTACAAACTTCTCTTTTTCATTGCAGCAATGCCTTCAAATAGAATAATATCATTCCATATTGATCCAATTGTACCAAACCACCGCCACTGACTCTCTCTCAACAATAGTGTTTATTCTATAAGCAACAATTACAGAAGAAAGCAATGACTCCTATGCCATCTGTATTTTACTATGTGAAGTATCATTTTCTTTCTAGTATTTTGGTTGTTTCAGCTGTTTAAGCTGGAGAAAAAAAAAGTTCTAGGAAATTAATTTTATCAGTTCGTGTTTATCTTAGAATGGCTAGATGGAATTTTAGAAACAAATAGGTAATGGATTAAAAACACCTAATTGGTACACCATATGCATTTCTTCATTCTTTTTGAAGCCCTAAAGACAACAAATGTTAAGAAGCAACAAAAAGGTATAATGATTAAACCGCTGACCTTTCTTCTTCTTTTCCTTTTTTCTTCTGTTTCTTGCCTCTGTTTTGATAGTATAGAGCATGTTTGAAAGTTGTCCCATTCATCTTGATGAGGTAGATTAAGATTTTACCAAGGGACCACCTCGAACTTGGAAGAGCAAAAGCCGACAGTCAATTTTCAGATCATTTTCTTGTAAAATTCATGTTGAAGAAGATTTTAGCTGTTGGTGTTCTACAGAATCAATAGAAGAACAATATGGATTTTAGCTGTTGGTGTGCACAAATGAGCAAACAAACCTCTGAACAAAGAGTTCTAAAGTCTTACTTTTTCAGTCCATTTATAGTAATATTTCCGTAATTTCCCAGATCTGGGGTTATTTGATATTTTATCGTTTCTTTAGAAGCTAAGAAGTACAAACACGGCCACGTACACTAACATGGCTATGACATGATACGGGCATAGCAACATGGCAATTTTAACAAAAGGCAGAACATCACACGGCGGGAACACGACAAAAATATATATTTCATATTATTTTATATGTAACATAAAGAAACATTTTACTAAAGGATAATGAACAATTGTAAAATAACACTAACTAAAAAATTAAAAATTATGCATTCCATAGCTTTAACATCAAATTAGGTATAAAATCACATTGTTTTTTATTTAACAATTGGATCCTAAGTTATTTTCTTTAAACTTGCAACGTGTTTTATATAGGAACGTGTGCCATATTAGACACGACATTCATTGGGCACTCCCCACATGCATCGGACACACATCCAAGAATGTCCAATTTTTTTATAATCGCATATGCCTCATTCTTCTTAGAAGTGTTTGCACTTCTTAGTTTAGATGTTAGAATATCTAGGTGATTCGGTGCTGGATTTATTAAGGCCTTTTCTTATTTGGAATAGTTTGAGTCCTGATTGGTTTTGGAAATCCTTTCCAGCAAAACTCTAGTGAGATTCTATGGTTCTAATGCTTTCCTCCTCCTTTCTTAGTTTAATTTCTAGCAAACTTCTGCATAAACAGTAACTACACCAACCTTTCACTCACCTTAAAGCCCTAAACCTAGTTACCCTACTATTTTAGCTCTAAAACCTAGATTTTCCTCTTGGCTAGAAAACTATATCTTTAACCATAGTTACTAGGTAACTCTCTTCAGGAGGAGAAACTCGCTTCTAGAATGGAGATGAACCCTTATGAAATTTTAAGAAAACCTCTAGAAATCCATTCCGTTTAAAAAACTCTTAACATAATTTAAAATTTTGTAACAAACTCTTAAAAAATATTGTGGAAACGCACTCGAAATATGCACTAGAAATACTTGTCCTAATTTCGTGTATTTTTCATGCTCTTAAATCTTATTTTTTTACAACCATCTATAATTGTTCTAACAAGTTTCTCCAGATATTGTGTAGCATTAGAATTTTAATTGATCATGGAAATATTTTGGGTAAATTACAGAACCTCCCTCGAGGTATCTGATAATAGCATATAGTACCCCTGTGGTTTCTGAAATGACATTGACCTCCCCTGTTAGATTTTGTCTCCCAACGGCGTTAACGGAGGGTGTCGTTTTACTTCTTTACCCCACTTTACAAATATTTGCTAACTACATGAGTCAAAAAAAATCAAAAAGAGTAAAATGACTCGTTCTACAAACAATATTCGTCTCTCTCACTGCTGGAAGGTAGATCTAACCCACATGGCAAGTCCAAAAACACCCCACCTCTACTCCACCTCCACGATGGCCACCATTGCCATCCCTCTCTCTCTGGCGGATTGCTTTCACCATTAACAAAAATTTTATCAAAAGAAAATATTTTTTTCTCTTGAATTAGTTACCAGCCACCCCCAACCTCCATTGTCAAACAACCAAGGCAGAACACAGAACCTCCATTGCCGAACCACCGCAAGCATTACCGTCCTTGTCACCCCCTTGCCGTGGCACATGAGTCTTCTATTTGAAAGAGAGAAATTTTCAAGCTAAGAACCCAACCCCTCTTTGCTGCCCCATCACCATCAATGGTGACCATTGATATATCATTCGTAGAATTGGGTGGTAATTGCTTGGAGTTGGCATACAATTTTTCACAAATTCCCTTTCCCTTTATCTCCTTCCACTGCCCATAGATCGCCCATATGTCGAAGCATTGATTTCAATGGGGGCACATATATAAATACGTATACATATATATATTCATATACATATATACATGTATATGTATGTATAATGTATATACACAATCGGAAAAACCCACCCCATCAAACCACAACTCCACTGTTTTCTCAACACACACACCCACATATGTATATATATATATACATATCTAATATGGGCAAAAATGAATGAGGGTTCTGGTTTGTGTTATTGTGCAATGAGCAAGAGGGAGGGAGGGGGCAGAGGAACAAAAACCCTATACATACATATATGATAGATATACACACAAAATACAATGAATTTGAGTGTTGGTGGTTAAGCAGTGATTGTGTAGGTAATTATGTGTGTGTTTTTATTTATAGGAATATTTGTACAGGGGAGAAAGCTTAATTTAGAGAGACAAAATGGATGTTGGCAGTTGAGGTGGATGTGGGTGAAGCATGTTGCTGTGAAGTTCTAGCGAGAGAAATGGTGGCCATGGGTAGAACTGTAGAAGAGTTTGAAACTAGTGATTATTGGTTCATTTATAAGGGGCTAGAAGGAAAAGAGGGTTGCAGAGGGTGAGAGAAAAAGTAGTGGTTGGCTGTGGTGTGTTGAGACAGTGGCATTTGAGAAAGAGACGGTGGCCAAAGGTAGAGAAGGTGAGAGGTGGAGAAGGGAAAGATGGGTCTTGTAAGGACTAAGATGGTGCATTCGGCCATGGTGATGGTACATAATGAGAGGAGAAGGGAGAGTTGTGATGGTGGTGCTCCGAGCAAAAGGAAGAAAGGGGGTGGAGTGAACTGAGTTAACTCAATTCGAATAGTTTTGAGTTAATAAATCCTGATTCACTAAGTTAACTCGGTCTTATTCATTACTTTAATTAATTTTATTTCATTTACGTAAGGGTAAAATAGGTATTTTGAAACGTAACACAATGATGTCAGCAAGAAACATCGTTAGTTGTAACGGAAGACTAAGGACTGGGGAAATCTAAAGCCGATAACTAAACCAGAAGGGAGGTCGTCGTCATTTTTTAAACCATAGGGGTACTGTCTGTTATTGTCAAATACCTCAAGGGAGGTCGTTGTAATGTACCCAAGTATTTTAATCCTTTATATTGTTACTTTTAAGGTTCTTAATAAATTCTCTTAAAATATCCTATTTAATTTTATATCACCTAGCATACTCCATCTCTTATAATATTTTTAGGCCATCTTTCATGTTTCCATTCCCCATATTATTTCCCACTTTCATTTCCCATGTTGCAATGTTTATAACTGCCCCAAACTCTAACCATTCTGGATTCCATCCATAAACCCTAATCTTAGCCTCCAAACAATCAACTTTTGATCTAAAACCCAACGCATTCCTGCACAAAAAAACGTAACTAATTACAAAGCAGCTTTAACTTACAAACTTGAAACTCTGTCCTGCACCATACACTCTTTTTCAAACAAGGTAAGATGAGGAAACTTCAAGTAGATCATTCTTTTGGTAAGAAGTAAATAGCATTAAAAGAACAAATATTGGACAGCAACAAAAGCCGACTAATTTAGTTCGCATAGGGGCACAATTTATATATGAGACGTTGCATGGCTTCTACAAGTTAAAAATATACGTTGTTTTTATTTTACACTCGGATCTCAAGTTATTTCTTTTAAACTCGCAATGTGTTTCATGTGTTTAAGTGATGAACACATGTGTCCAGCTCTAAAAAAATTCAAAAATAATAGTACCCGTTCACATGCGTGTTTGACTTGTGTTGGGAGAGTGTCCAATGAGTGTCGTGTCATCGTGTCTGTACTTTTTAGAACCAAGGTATTTCAATTTTAGTGAATGTAACATTACAGGAGCACCAAATGAAGAAAACATCACTTAAATAAATCAGCCGTAGACCCATAACTATCATGGTAGAACTAATGTTGCAGATGATTAAATGATACTTACTTACCGCTATGGAACAAGGGATCTGAGGGGAAAATTTTGGGAACAAATGCTAATTTTGAGTTTCTCTAGGTCTAACTTCTCTTCTGCTATGTTTGGAAGGAGAGGAGAAAAATGGAAGAGAAGGGATATTTTTGAAATTCTTTTCTAGGTTAAGTTTATACACACATACACATAAACAACCAGTCAATTTTTTTATACTCTTGTTTGGTTGACTTGGTAGGAGAAAAAAGAAGAGAAAGAGGGAAGAAAATTTTTAAAAGATGTTTCCCTCAACCCACAAGATTTGTATTACATATAAAAACTGTGGAGGAAAAATTTTAACATTAAACTAAGGTAGAACAAATAATGCTAAAAGTAAAATAATATTACATATTTTTCCTTTTACTTCCTCTTGAGTTTCTACTCAAACAAAACAAGGGAAAACGATTATTTATTTTCTCCCCTATTTCCTTCCTCTTTTTTCTTCTTTTATTTTCTCTTCTCTTCCCTTCTTTTCTCTCCCACCAAACATAGCTTTAAGAAATTTAATTTTCTATTAAACTAAAATTCATATTTTTCTTGTCTAGAGCCCTTTCCTGGGAAATGGAAACAAGCTCTAGAAAGTACCATTTTTCCTTTTTTCTACTTGCTTGTTTGGTCCTCTTCTTT